>CANUEX010010626.1:0-28745 GCA_948099535.1 Jatropha multifida
AAAAAGGAGAATGTGGTAATTTTTGTAAGTTGTAAGTTTATGAAATTTTGTGAGAAATATGTTAAGTTATGTGATATTTTGCAAAGGATTTATGTATAAGTAATAAGATTATTTATAAAAGAATGATTTTATTTTGGGCTCAAATATGTTTGATTGAAATGTGATAGGATGAGGTTTACTCCGATATGAGCATGCTCGGCTATTAGCCTTCTGTTATGTTATGCTATGATCATATGCTAGGGTTATCAGCCCTTTTCTGGATAAGCGGACACGCTTATCAACCAGTGGCGCTTTCATAGGCCAGTATTCTGGTAGTGCTTTCACAGTCCACAACCGGTGGCGATTTCATAGGCCAATTTTCTGTTTCTGATATCTGTGTAACCAAATTTGCTTATATTTATTTCAGAATACGTATGAGCCCTTAACTAAAATAAGCTTTGTTCTATTATGAAAAGGGAAGTAAATGTATATTTAATAAGCACTTTATAAATATTTATGATTTTGTTAATTTACAGTTAAGTTTTCATAAGATTTATGTTTGAAGTATTTCTGGTACACTTAGAATTTGATAATTTATTTCTAAGCATTTATTGTTATGAGATATAATCGAGTATTTTATTTAGCACCATTGAGTCTTCCACTCAGCGTGTTGATTTCTGTCATGCACAGGTAAGAGTAGTGGGTGTACCTGAAGACCCAAGGCAATGCATTAGAGGGGAGGATCTATTTTGGATAGAACATGTATTAGGATGTATATATATTGTGGCGTGTATGGTAACAATATAGAAAATTGTAAATATTAAGTCGTAATTAATGAGATGTATATTAATGTGATTTGAGGTTGTCATGACATTTTACTTATATGAGTATTTAAGTGAATGGTAATTAGTATTCATTCCCCTATATTGATGATATTATGCAATGATGGAATTTTAGATGAATGATATGATTCTATGGAAGTGCTGCGTGACTCGGTATTTTGATTTGGAGTTTTGGGGTTTAAAGGAAAGAATATTGGAAGTGCTTTATTTTCTTTGTATGGCAAGTTGATTTTTAGGGGAAACTCTTGCGAATTTTTCATAGGAATTTCCCTAATCTTTTATTTATTTATTTTTAAAAAAATATATTATTAAAGTGTTACTTGCCTCACTATGAAAATACTGCTATTTCTAATATATGATTCTGACTCTTAGGTAGGATAAGACGGTGCTCCGGCACCGATTGTGGCATTCATCGTCTGGTCCTCTAGGATTGGGCAGTGGGTGTTACAATACTTTAGTTCTATTTCCAACATGCGCTTACTTAGATAGTGGATAACATTCTCTTTATAAGAGTCTGGTGCTTCTTGTGCTAACATAGCGCTTATGGCTTCATCTATCACTGACAAATAGAGGAGAAGTGGTTTTCCAAGTGTCAGAGACTAGAGAACCTGAGGATTGAGTAGATATGCTTTGATTTGTTCAAAGGCTTTCTGGCATTGGTTATCCAAAGTTTTCGGGACATCATTTCTCAGTTTTTTGAAGATTAATTGATAGGTGTCCGCTAATTGTGAGACAAATCGGCTGATGTACTGAAGGAGGGCTAAGAACCCCCCTAATCTCCTTTTCTATTTTAGGAGGCTGCATCTTGATGATGGCTTCAGATTTTGATAGATCAATCTTAATTCTACTGTTAGAGACCATGTAGCCTAGGAAGATACTAGATGGAGCTCCGAAGAGGCATTTAGTAGGATTAAGCTTCAGGTTGTACTAGCATTGTCTGGAGAAGAATTATTCAAGGGCAATTATGTGACTTGGCCCGTCCCTGGTGTGGATAACCATGTCATCAACATAAACCTCTATGTTTCTATGCATCAGGTCATGGAAGATCGTGGTAGCCATCCTCTGATAGGTGACACCAGCATTTTTCAAGTCAAAAGGCATCATTCTATAGCAAAAGGTACCCCATTCTGTGATGAACAAATACTTTGGCTTATCCAGTGAATTGACTAGTATCTGATTATACCTTGCATATAGATTTGTGACTGAAATCACACTGGACCCTGCCATTTTTTTCATCAAGAAGGTCGATATGAGGTAGCAAAAAGTCATCCTTGGGACATGCTTTATTCATATCCCGTTAGTCGATGCAAATTTTGATCTTGCCATCTATGTTGGGAACCGACACTATGTTGGCTAACCATGTCAGATAGTCAATGGCTTCAATGAAGTTGTTTTCCAATAGCTTGGCAATTTCTTCTTTGATTCTAAGAGAAATCTCTAATTTTTGCCTTCGAATTTTCTATTTCGTTGGCTTGATGTGATCATATGTAGGAATCTTATGAACAACAATGTCAGGGTCTGTACCAATCATGTCACTAGCTGTTCATGCGAACCAATCTAAATATTGCTTGATGAGCTCTGTCGACTCCTGTTTACAATCATATTCATGCACAATAAATGTATGCTTTGGTTCATTTTCTGTGCCAATGTTTCTTTGTTCTTTTGTTATTTTTATTTCTTTTTCTTTTTTAACTCTTATTTTGCAAGCAATCTCATTCGGGGTGGAGAAAGGATAATAAGAAAATTGAAAATTTTCATTAGTGGTGAGAGTGCCATGATCTGCATTTACATTGAGTTAGACAAAGAAGTCCCCGAACTCAAACAAGGAAGACAAAGACTTAGAAAACTCAAAACTAGACTCTAAATAGAACTCTGAACTGGACTCTGACTTAGGATATGTTTGTGAGTTAGACTCAAGTTCAGGTGGACGAAAGGTGGACTTCTCTACACACTCTTCCAAGTACCAATTCTGCAAAGGTGTTTGGATGGGCTATACGAGGCTTATGGGGTCTATTTCCACTTGATCAGTAATCATGCACAGGTTGAAGAGGGATATCTTCATGTTATCGTTCTAATCAATCTGGAGCTTGAAAAGAGGCTCACGGTCTTTTACAGAGAGCTCGACATAGAAAAGAAGTTCAAAACCAGGAATCAATCTTTTGGCTAGGGAACAATACTATGGCTCTTGAAAGAAGTAATAGGGTTCAGATTCCCCTTGTCTGATAAAGTAACCATTAAGGGTGTTGAAATATGGATGCACCAAGATGTTCCATGCTTCACCTCTCATTCTTGCCTTTTTTCTGGCATCCTCTACCTCCTCTCGGTCTTTATCTGTCGGTTTGAATCCAAGACAGAAGCGGGGCTTAGTAATAGGGTACTCAGTGAAGGAGGTCATACCCTTTTGGTTATGGCCTAATCCCATTCCTAAAAAGTAACACATGACTCTCAACATGTTAGCTACCATTGGGTTACTGTAGAGGTCAAAATCCATTGGGAATATTTCTTTATAAGCTCTGCTGCGATAAAATAAACTGAATTAAAAGAGAAACCGGATAATGGGTATACCGCTAGTTCTGGCTGGACTTCCAGAAGCGAGGCCAAAAAAGAGATTTTTTATTTTCTCACCAAATCTCCTTTAACCATTACGACTGCATTTCCATAAGGTAACTTCAACTTCTAGTGCAAAGAGGAGGCTATTGCTTTAGCCTTATGGATCCACGGTCTTCCCAGCAGGAGATTAAAGCAAGCCGGGACATGCACTATCTGAAAGGGGATAGTCATGATTGCAGGCCTGATTGTAACCTCCAGGTCAACTACACCCAATACCTCTCGTCTGGTGTTGTCATATGCCCTCACTATCTGATTGGATGGCATAAAATCTTCAATAGTTAGGCCCAGGTAGCTGGCCGCTTTTAGGGGATAGACATTCAGAGATGATCCATTATATACCAAAAACATTAGCTTGGACTGTGATGTATAGAGCATGATTGTGGCCTCATCCAGTAGGGATCTCATGGTTTGTAAAGTAGAGAGCTGATGCAAGGGGATTCCTAGTAATGAATGCTACTAATGCCTCAGAAGTGATATCAGCAGTTGTTTGACATTGATTCATGGCCTTAACCAAGGCCTGGAGATGCATAAAGGAGGACTAGATTAAACCCCATACGAAAATATTTGCCTTGGTTTTCTTCAGCTGCTCCAAGACTAAGTTTTCAGGTTGCGGTCTAGAGCTGGAACTTAGCATATCCTTAGCTACGGTTGCTGGATTTGGTAAAGCTTCTGGAGGAGGAGATGGGTATTGATGAAGCGTGTGTATATTGTTTTGGTGATGATGGAGTGGGTTGGTGTTTATATTCGATCAAGGTCGAACAGGGAGTATCTGGCCACTCTCCTCTATGTCTTGGATCTTGTGTCTTAGGATTTTGCAATCATCGAATTTGTGCCCAGGTCCTTGATGGAAAGAGCAAAAGTAGTCTGGTTTTAGTGTGTTGGGATAGGATTAGGCAAGGGTCCTGGTTCCAAGGGCTATATCAACTCGTCATCTATAGCTTTTTAGAAGATGAATGAGAGGGGAACCCTAAGATCTATAACATTGTATCTGTCTATTCGAGCAACTAGTCTTGATGAAGGAGGCGAAAGCTGTCTTTGGTCGGTCGGGTTGGCCACCTCACCGCCTTTTTGAGGGATGGGAGGAAATGCATTGTAACTAGTTTGTGGCTTTTTGTATCTAAAGGAAGAAGTTTGATCCTCTTTGTTCTGGCGTGACTGAATTAGTTCCTCTATTTGGATAGCAGTAGCAATGAGTGCCCGAAAGTCCAAAAGGTATTAGGTCCTTAAATGACTCTGGTAAGGAGCAAATTCTTGTCTATGATGTCAATCTATTCTTATTCTGAAGGTTGATTGGGCATCTAGGCAGCCTTGCCACTCTACCTTGTAAGCAATAAAGAGAAAGATTCTTGGGGGCCCTGTTTAGTGGTCTCCAAGTCTCTTTGGGTAATGTCAACCTTCACAGTATAGTGGTACTATTGGTTGAAGGCATTACAATTCTTATCCCAAGTCTTCTTTTTGGCATTGTCCAAGGTAACAAACTGGCAGAAAGCGGCGCTGGTGAGTGACTTTTAGAACAACTGGGCAAGAAGTTCATTATTGACACCAAGGGAGTGAGAGCACCCACATACATTTTAAGATGAGTCTTGGGGCATGTGGTGCCATCAAACTTGTCCATGGCAGACATCTTGAACTTAGCAAGCAACCTAGCCTCTGGAAAGCGTGGGAGAGAGTCTATATCAATAAGTTCCTTATACTTCTTAATGCTCTTAAGGAACTTTTCAAAGGAGTCCATCTTAACCATCATCTTTTTGACCTTCGGAGAGGTAAAATCATCCCTGTTTAACTTAGTATAGCAGGGGCATTGGAAATGGCTCCTATGTCAAGAACCAACCCTCGGGGTAGTCTAATTGCCGTTAGATAGGATGGTATGTTGTTCATTAGATCCCCCAGCCTCCTTTGGAGGAGCATTACCATTCTAACTAGCATTTATCAAAGTTCTTACTTCCTCCAGTATAGCCTCTCTCTAAGTAGTAATAATACTTTAGAGGGAGTTATTCTATTCAGTTAACATTGTCCAGAAGTGAGTTTCCTATTTTCAGAGTATTTCTTTCATCAGCGCTTTAAAATGTGAAGGTGAAGCCATTGTCATTGTCGTTCTCTAGTAGAAGCAAATAAAAGAGTGGTATTAGTACACATTCGTTGTTGAGGTTCTCAGAATCATACGCTGTCGGTGTATTGATGACTCAGGTCAGTGTTTGAGGCTTCTTTGGTAAATTGAGGGTGCTTAGGTAAGGTTTGAGGCTTTTGGTAATAGGAGAAAGCAATGCATGAGCCAAGATTTGAAGGCATGACTTGGGCATTGCCCCCACTTTAGGCAATGAGGGTGCTTAGGGTTGATTTAAGGCTTTTGGTATCTGAAAAGCTTAGGTAAGTGTTTGAGGATTTTTTGATAAATTGAGGGTGCTCAGGTTAGGTTTGAGTCTTTAGTAATAGGAGGAAGCAATGTGCGAGCTAAGATTTAAGGGCATGACTCAAGCATTGCCCCCAGTTTGGTAAATGAGGGTGCTTAGGTCTAATCTAAGGCTTTTTGGATAGGGATTGGTGTTTAGGTTTACCACTGAATGGTGTTTGTGTTTACCACTGGATTGGTGTTTGGGTTTACGACTGGACTATTGTTTAGGTTGACCACTAGATGTTGTTTAATTTTACCACTGGATTGGTTTTTAGGTTGACCACTGGATGGTGTTTAAGTTTACTACTAGATTAGTGTTCAGGTTTACCACTAGATTGGTGTTTAGGTTTACCACTGGATGGTGTTTGTGTTTACCACTAGATTGGTGTTTGGGTTTACCACTGGATTGGCATTTAGGTTGACCACTGGATGGTGTCTAAGTTTACCACTATATGGTGTTTAGGTTGACCACTGGATGGTGTTTAACTCTTTGTCCATAGTGATGCATGGGTACATGGATGTTATGCCAAAATGGTTTCATGATGTAGGGTGCATATAATCCTAGGGATCGGATCTAGGGTCATTATTTGCTTTTGGTGGATTGGTTTGAGGGTCACATCTGCTAGAGCCAGTATATACCTCATCATTTGACCATGTCGTATTAAAAGAAACAATTGGTATGCCAAACCCTTTACCCTACTATAAGGAATGAAGGTGCACTAGATGAGTGGGCAGCTTTCTCGACCCAGGGTAGCTCTAAGGAAGATTGCCCCAAAGGGATGACAGCAACTCATTTTGCTTAATTCTAATGATGGAAAAGGATCCCAAATGATGCATCTAAATACATGCAAAGGTGATTTATTAATAAGACCCAAACCAGAGATCCAAAGCCTACTTGGTAGTCCTCTTACTATATTTTTTAGTTTTAAAAAAATGTTTTAAAGTCCGTAGTGGAGTCTCCACCCTGTGAGGCCCCTCCTGAGCACTGTGGGAAAGATTTGAGGGATGGAGCCTTTCCAAATGGGTCCATTGGTCGATTCTTCACAAAAAACTAAGAGGAACTCTCTTACGATTCCTTCTTTTATTGTTTAGTGATGTCAACAGTTTTGAGTTGCTGATTAATTAATTTGATTACCAAGTTGTCAGTTTTATGGCTTGGTTTAACACTTTTAGGTGATGTCAGATTGGCTTGTTTGAGTGCTTTGATTGTGTTTGGTGTGTTTAGAGTCGCCACCTTAATTTATTTTTATTTTTAGGGAAAATATAAGGTAAAAACCCCGTGTTTGACTCTTTTTAGTGTGCCATAATGGATAAAATGCACTAATCTCAAATCGTTGGGTTTGGGGACTAGGTTTTTCACTTTTTTCCATATGGATCAAAAGTCAGGGTTTAGTTTATAAATCAAAATCAGCATTTTGCATGAATGTCAGATTATTGATGCATGAACATACTTATAATGAATGCATGGCAATGTCTGCAATATAGTGCATTAAAAGTAAATAATTGAATAAAAGTGTGTAATTCGGAGCAAAGCCCAACTCTAGCCTCGTTTATCGAGGATTCTAGGTCATGCAATACATTCCTCTAAGTTCCAACCAGTCAGTTAGGTTGAGGCCCACTACCTAAGTTGAAATCCATAGGTGTACCTTCATATCTTGTTTATATGAGGATCAAGCGCACAAAGTTCTACCATCAATCAAGATGGTAGGGTTTTAAGGATAACACTCTGAGAGTGGGCTTACAAGTGTGTCACCTATCCCAGGCTTAGTTCAAAAGCTGGTTTTGTGATTTTTGCCGGACGAACTGGGCTTAATTTACTAGATGGACTGAGCTTAAAGCATGTATAGTGCCGGACGGACCGAGCTTAGCAGTTGATAGATTGCCGGATGGACCGGGCTTTTGAATTGACAAGGTCTCAGTTTAGTGATTATACCCTCGTGCTTGTGACGCGATCGAATCGAAGCTCCACGGTTGTTGTCAACCAAAGAGGTTGAGTCTTCCTCCAATACAAGCTAAGGTAGGGGGTGATGACCAATAATATAGTCTTATATAAAATTGTTAAGTGACAAATTATTAATTGATTGCTAGATAAATTAATAATGAATCAACTAATTAGTAGCTTTGAACTAAGGAAGGTCAAAGTGTAATTGAAAGTCGAAAGGATCGACTTTTGAGAGCCAAGTCGAGCTTTTACTCAACTAAGGAAGAAGAGCAAAGTCGAACTTTATTTTTGTAGAATCATAAAAGTGAGAGTGAGAGTCATCGATAATTGAGAACCACTCGATAAAGCAAGAAAATGTGTCTTTGAAGTGAGGGAGTGTGATATTTATAGGCAAAGGGGGTGGCCGTCGCTAGCAAGATCGGTGCCATCCACCTCCAAATCGAAGCTGATTAGGTGCCCAGGCATTGGTCAGATTGGTGCCATCGCTAGGTTGGTTGGCGTAGCCACTGGGGTCGTCGACATCGATTTTGGGTTTTTACCAAAATGCCCTTGCCTTTTGATTTTAGGGTTTTCGAGCTTTAGGGGGATCGTTTGAGGCCCAAATGACATCCGATCGAGCTGATTCTTGCACCATTAGAACTATAACAAAATTTCTTAGACCTTGGTGCGAAAATCATGGTCAAAAGAAGGTTTCAAGTAAGAACAGAGTCAAAGAAGGGGTTCTAGGTCGAAGTGGTGTGAGCAACAAGCTTATAACGCATACCGCACTTAGTCGCTTGTGACACTACCATAAGTCCTGCTTGACAAAGGCATAAAGAACCCTATTGTTTGATAGTAAGTTTTCCTCTTAATCAGACTCAACGAATGGTGTTAAAACACTAAAAGGAAAAAGAAAAAGATAAAGGAATGAGTTAAGGCTCTCAAGTATTACCTTTTGGTTATTTCTTCAAACTCTTATTTAAGAATGGATAAACAGACCCAAATGCTAGGTTCTTGATCCAATAAATCCAAGAATGACGTTTATGAATGTGTTTTTAGGATTTCTAATAAATCTTTGAGGGTTTTAAAGATAAAAAATCAATGAATCTTAACTTAGAGCAAAGAGAAACACTTGTTATTCTTTGATTTCTAGGTTGACTTTTTAAAAATCAAGAGTTTTCTCAAGTGTCTAAGAAAATTCTCCCTTGGGCACACCCCCCAATGCCTATTTATAGGCAAATTGGAGTTTGGCCTTATTTTAGGGCAGACGTGAAAAAATGCCAATGGTGGGCCCCGACATAGGGCCAAGCCCATTTTTACTAAATCAAATTAGGTGGCACGCAAAATGAGACATTACATCGAAAAGTACATTGGCGGGCCCGGTTCTATATAGAAACACCAGGTAACCCGAAAAAGTAAAAATGGTTAAACACATGTATAATCTCAGCCACAAACGATTGGTCTAAGAACCGACACAATCAAGAATCCCGATCCAAACTTATATGAAAAATGATTTGTCATCACTAAGCCTTTAGGAGCAAAATTTAAGCATCTATAGTTTAGCCCCACTTTGATGACATTTTGCTTCTTAAGCAAGACGCCATCAAAGTGTAAAGTAGATGCGCAGGTAAGAACTACTTTATTTTTATCCTTTGAATGGCTCGGATGGATGAAGTGTGCCATTTTAGTAGCTTTGTTGATGTGGGTTGCCAGTAGGTGATTGTTGAGTGGGTGAATTACGCCATGGTGATTATTGGTGACTTCTGCAGCTATTTACGCCAGTTGGAGGCTTTGTTGAAATGCTCCACTATAGGAGATTGTCCATTGGAATCTACATTCTTTAAAGGGCTTTAGGTGCCGTGGAAGACTGTAGTTCTAGAATGATCCACTATAGGAGGTTGTCACTGAGGATATAAAGAATAGAGGAGGTGCGCCATGGTTGTTGTTGATGACTTCTGCGGCTATCTGCACCAAACAATGGCTTTACTAAAATGCTTTGAGCCAAACGATAGCTTTGATAAAATGCTCTATGCTAAACAGTGGCTTTAATAAAAAGCTCCACTATGGGAGGTTGTCTTTTGGACGGTGCCACTTGGGATTGCTTTGGGTGCACCATATGGGACGACTTGGGATGACTTAGGTGCCACGAGGGACTTTAGTTCTCAAATGCTCCACTATGGGAGGTTGTCCTTTGAATGGTGAAGAGCAGAGGAGGTGTGCCTTGGCGATTGCTGGCGGCTTTTGCGGCTATTTGTGCCAAACGGCGGCTTTGGTAAAATGCTCTATGCCAAACAATAACTTTGATAAAAAGCTCCACTTTGAGAGGTCATCCTTTAGCTAGTGCGTCACTTAGGACGACTTTGGCTATACCACATTGGATGACTTAGGTGTGCCACTTATGACGACTGGTGCCACAGAGAACTTTAGTTCTAAAATGTTCCATTGTGGGAGGTCGTCCTTTGGACGGTGCGCCACTTGGGATGGCTTAGGTGCCACGAAGGACATTAGTTTTAGAATGCTCCACTTGGGAGGTATCTAGAAAAATAAATTTTTTGATAGAAAAATAGGCCTTTGGCCGATGGTTAGGTTTAAGAATTTCGTGATTAGGCACAAAAAAGCATGCACATGTGGAGCGTGATTTTGCACAAATTTCCATGAATTCACATGAATTTGTGTTTGTGTGTGTGTGCGTGTGTGAATTTTTGTGGATTTACATGAATTCGTGTGTCTGTGTTAATTTATGCATTTTTGTGTGTTTTTATGTGTTATTTTATTAAAAATTGTATTACAGCAAGCTGCGTGTTGCCCCTACTTAGGCGGCTAGTTGTTGACGATTTCTCAGTTAAGTATAAGAGCTTGTCATAGCTAATGGACCTTTGGGCCGAATTGGGGCTGAAGGCAAAAGTTGGGCCCATAGGCTCACTAAGCTTTATAAAAGGTGAAAGTGACATTCATTTGTCGCTTTCAACCTAATTTACCAAACTCTTTTTTTCAAAAAAAACTCTCTATTATCTTTTTCTGCTTCTCTACAATCAAGACTTTTGGCTGCCGAGAACGTTATGGGTTGGATTTCCAATGATGTAGTGACTTCAAAAAAACTTATGTCCCGGCCTATAAGCCATAAAATAAAACTGTGGGAGTTTATTCTAGATGCATGGACTTCAATCAGTCTACGACATGATTTGCCAGTCACCTTTGCGGGGCACTTTTAAGGTACTTCAAAACTTTTTCCTATTTTTTCGGTATTGTTAATACTAGAAACACGCAAACATTAAGTTAGAAACCAAAAAACTAGGTAGAAATTCACCTTTTGGGCATTTATGGGCATTCTTGGGCTGCGACGGGCCGTTGTGGCATGTGCCACAGTGGCTCTGGCATGTGCCACATCCTTACCTGTTTTGCTACTCTACAGCATTGTAGCATGCTCCACAACACTAGTGGAACATGCCACTTGAGTAGTGCCTTACACCATAATAGCTATGAAACACCAATTTTTTATTTTTTCATCGTTTTTCCTTGCTTATTTGCATCAAAACTTAAAACGCATATGCCTTTGCACTTTATTAGCTATATTTTTAGTGGTTTATTTTGCAGAAGAGTGCAAAGCATGGAAAATTCGACGGTAACGCCTATGTTGTTCGTGAGTGGTTCGACCAGCTGCCTATATGGGTCTAGGACCATACTCGAGAGGCAAGCTTTTGCCATTTTATCGGTACTTCCCTAGGTGCAAGGCCGAACTTTACCCTCCAATATTCTAGCGCTTATGGAGCAATGGATGGATACAACTCACACTTTCCATCTACCGTTCAATGAGATGATGATCATGACGGTCAATTTTCCCACTATCATCGAGCTTCCTTTTGGAGGGCGGCCAATCTTTGATGATCGAATGAGGACATTGGACCATGCAGGCCTGTGCGCGAGCCTTTAGGCTGCTATTGGGGTGGAGCATATCATCTCCGATAAGTGGGTGTACAATGAGAGCATCTTCTCCCATTATCAAGATATGCCTCATGATCGAGTGGCAAAGCTGGATGTGGATGTGGTAGCATGAGCCTACCTCATCCATTGTTGTTGAACACCTTGTTTACTAACCATGATAAGAACGCATATTTGGCACTTCTACCACCTCTTCCAAATTTAACATGATGAGGCAGTTTAACTAGGGAGCTGCTACCCTGTCCTATCTGTATCATGGCATGGATATGTGTGTCCAAGGAGCGGACCTGAAGATCGGCTAAAAGTGTGTTATTGAGGTATTAAAACACATTCTCCTTGATTATTCTCCTTCTTTCCCATTTTATTCTTATCCTTTCACTTATTTACTAATTGCTACTTTCTTTTTTATACAGATTTGGGCCTGTGAGCATAGGGTCCTCCTTATGCCGAGCTTATACAGCTTCGAGGCTGATATTAATATGAGGTCTCTTCCTCGAGGTCAAGCATGGAGATTTGGCCGAAGGCATGCTCATACTACCTTAGAGGTCTCGATGTTTCAGTAGTTGCTGAACAACCTGACTTTAGATTAGGTAAGTTGCTACATCTCACTACTTTTATTTTTCTTTTTTCTTTTCTTTTTATTTTTCTTTTGCTTTTTCCTTTCTTTTTCTCCTTTTTCCTTTTTCCAATTTTTGATTCCTTTCTTTTTCTTGTCTTTTCTTCTTCTTCTTCTTTTTCTTTTGATTTTGCAAATATAGAGGTACCCATCGGGGGAGGTACTGCATACCCCAATTTCATCCAGCCGCCCACTGGGTATCAACACAGATGACTTCTCCTTCTTGGCCTATTCTACGACATGTAATGCCTCGGAGAGAGGGTGCATGAGTGGGAGCTTGGCCCAAACTAAAAGAGAGTGCCATATGTTGTCCACCATATCCATCTGGCTTGAGCAGGACATTGCGGTTGTGTGGAGAGGATTGACTATAACAGATCATCTAGGTACTTCCGTGTCTAGCGCTTATGCCATTTTTGTACGGACCCAGCTCTTGGTCCATGTCCTCCCACCGATTGAGTTTAATCCTTTTGCCTAGGCGGAGGAGCTTGCTAGGGATATAGGTGATGCCCCAGCACAGGTGGGTTTTTATCCTTATTTTATTCTATTCTTGGCTTTGCCCTAGTATCTTTTCCACTTGCTTATTGACTGTGCTTTATTCTTACAACGGTAGTAATGCGATAATTGCGTGAGTAGGGATTTCGATACGACCGTCATCATTAGCAAGTTGGAGCAAGGATCAAGTTCTTCTTTCTCTTTCATTTTAGAACGCACGGGTTAGACTGCACATGGTATCCTATGACCCATCTTATGAGTCCATGCTAGATGTCTCTGCCAGGCTGCACCTATGTGAGTATCCTCTATTTGCATTCTGTCAACCGTTCTTTTATTAATCCATTCTCTTATTGGTTGCCCCTGTCTTATTCCACAGGTGTCCATTTTTTACTATAATGATGTTTGTCGGCTATATGAAGCGAAGTGCCTCAAGTTAGCAATGGTGAGGCTTTTTGATGAGCATGTATCTATAAGTATAAAAACAACAACAAAAAGAAAAATATGCATTCCAGATGCTATGTATGCATGAAGTGCAATTACTTATGTTTATGAATGTATGTAGAGAGCTAGCATGGCGCCTTTAGCTGGCCGAGATCGGGGGATTCAGCGTGGTAGGAGTGCCGGTCGTAGAGCTAGACACTGGTCAATTATCTTTGAAGAGACCGAGAAGTGCAGCATTGATGGCTCGTAGGAGATGATCTCAAACATGTCTTGAGTTGGCTGCCCTAGTTTACTTTTTCTTATTTTCTTT
Organism: Jatropha multifida; assembly: GCA_948099535.1. Lineage (NCBI taxonomy): Eukaryota > Viridiplantae > Streptophyta > Magnoliopsida > Malpighiales > Euphorbiaceae > Jatropha > Jatropha multifida. The sequence continues at coordinate 13,543 of CANUEX010010626.1, forward strand.
CTTCTTGCTTTTTGTATTTTGTACCCAGTCTGAGGAGTGAAATCTTATAAAGAATGAATATTTTTATTTATATGAAGGCGAATGTCAATTTCTTTACATCTTTCTAAGTGGTGTTGGTGTATTTTTGCTTTATAGCTAATATCTGCACTGTTTATTGAATCTAAAAGTTAAAAGACAACAAAACAATGAATTTTCCAAGTGTTTGCTAACTAGTGGCGTACGACAATATATTGTGGCTTGCACCACACGTAGTGGTGTATGCCACTAATGTTGTAGTGGCACCCAATTGTCAAATCTATCCTTTTATTTCTTACTATAAAAGCCTATAACACCCATACACGTTTCACAAGCTTGTTTCTCTTTTTCCAAACAAAGTTTTCACTCAAAAACTTCCCTAAACCTCTCATTTCTTTCCCATTATTCATGGATTGGCCCTTGGCACCTGCATTCGAAGTGTTATTCTGCAGTTTTAGCCGTTAGGATTGAGATTTACTTTCACCATTCAAACTCAATGAACTAAGCTACTACCAAAACATTCAGGTTCAACTCGGATTACTGCAATGGTTGATTAACCATTTTGATCCTTTGGACAACTTGTTTTGCCATAACGACTTTGAGATCTATCTATTTTTTGAAGAGTTTAGCATTATTTCTAGGAGAATACTTGTGGTTAAAGAAGTTCCTATGGTGCCCCAGTTGGATATTGACCTTGCTTCACTAATTTTTCCTATTTTTGGTTTCTTAGATTATGAGATTATGTCTTATGACTTTGGAGTTGATGTCGTGCCCTTGCAATCAGTCATATATCATGCCTTGAGTATGGACTACACTAGCTCATATTAGCCCCCAACTGTCCGTTTCTGCTTTCTTACTCAATACTTGCTACTAAGTGTTATTGATGGCTATGGAAGCCTTAGACTAGTGCCTATAGTTCAGTAGATGGCTAGGTGATGTATGCCTTCTCTAGTTATTCTTACTGAGACATTTACTTGGCTGGGAGAGTGTGGTTGAGACTCTAGCTCAGTACTCGATCCGATGGGAAGCCCACTTCTACTGTAGGTAAATGCATCTTTTATTCTTCTTTTTCCTTTTTGTATGCTCTAGCTTTTGCTTAAGATGCCCTTTACGGGTTTTTGACTTATCAAGCTATTTTTTCTTTTTTATTTATTTTACATGTTCTTTTCAATGCTCTAACTTTTGATTAAGGCGCCCTTGCATGTTTTTTTGACTTAACGAGCTTCTTTTCTCTTTTTCCTAATATAGTTGCAGTTGTGGGCTTTTAAGAAGTTTCAGGTGATGGATCTACCATCGGACCATCTGATGTTCGATTATAGACTGCAAGTCTATGTCTGACCTCTGATTCACTGATATTGACCCTGCTTCACTGATTCTGCCTATTTTTGGTTTCTTGGATTATGAGATTCCGTCTTATGACTTTGGAGTTGACGTCGTGCCCTTGCAATCACTCGTATATCGTGCCTTGAGTATGGACTACACTAGCTCATATTAGCCTCCAACTATCCGTTTTTGCATTCTTAGTCAATACTTGCTACTTAGTGTTATTGATGGTTATGGCAGCCTTAGGCTAGTGCCTATAGTTCAGCAAATGGCCAGGTGATGTATGCCTTTTCTAGTTATTCTTGCTGAGACATTTACTTGGCTAGGAGAGTATGGTCAGGACTTTATCTCAGTACTCGGTCCAATGGGGAGGCCACTTCTACTACAGTTAAATGCATCGTTTATTCTTCTTTTTCCTTTTTGTATGCTCTAGCTTTTGCTTAAGCTGCCCTTTACGGGTTTTTGACTTATCGAGCTATTTTTTCTTTTTTGTTTATTTTATTTTTATATTTTATCTATTCTTTTCAATGCTCTAACTTTTGCTTAAGGCGCCCTAGCATGTTTTTGACTTAATGAGCTCCTTTTTTCTTTTTTTTTAATGCATTTGCAGTTGTGGGCTTTTGAGAAGTTCCAAGTGATGGATCCACCATCGGACCATTTGATGTTCGATTATAGACTGCGAGTCTATGTCCGACCTCACTATCATTTGACCAACAACACGGTACATAGAGCGAGTCTTCTTCATACTTTCTCTATGTACCCCTATATGGGTTGAACATGGTAGTGGCTTATCATCCCAGTTGTTTAGCTAGGCAGTATAATCGGAAGGCTGTCCCTGATTGCACCTGGTTCGAGGATGGCCTTATTACGCAATAATTTTTGTCTCACTTTTTTTCCACCTAGCGCAGTCACATGACTGTACCCATTTTTGATGTCGCTAATACCTCTTCTTCAGACTTGTACCGATCGTGGTTGCAGGCTTATTTTGGAGTTAGTGCTGATTCGAAGTCAACTAATTTGTTGACTGTTAGATTTCTATTAGGACCTAGCATGTAGATGCTCCTATCCTACTTTAGTGAAATGTATTAGACAATTATTGACAGTGCCATTATATAAATGTGTGCACTTATTATGAATGAAATGTCTCTTGCTTGAAAATTCTTGATATATTTCCCATTATTCTATTTCATCAATGTAAATTCACACAATTTGCATATGAACATAAACTTAGCATAACAAGCTTTAAATTTAATAAGAACACACAAGATGAATTCACTAATTGGGCTTTGCAATAAACATTTCAAGTTATGCATAAAATTTTTTCAGTTTATCCAAATTTCCTGGTTCTGTAAATTCATTGCCTTCCATGTTTGATAGCTTCACCGTACCTTTTGAAAACATTTTCTTGATCAGAAGTGGACCTTCCCAGTTTGGCTTGAATTTCACCCTTGGCTTATGAATTTTTGGACGTATCTGTATCAAGACCAAATCCCCTACTCTAAGTAGCTTCAAATGAACTCTCTTATTGAAGTGCATAGTTATTCTCCTTTTATATAGCTAATCCATGAATCGGGTGTTAAGCCTCTTTCCATCTAGGAGTGCTAATTCTTGATAATGATTCTCTGTCCATTGACATTCTACAATTTTGGATTCCACCCTTATGCATAAGGACTACACTTTTATTTCCATTGGCAGCACGACTTCCATTTTGTATATTGCAAAATAAGGGGTTGCCACATTCACATATGTGGTGGTGGTCCTATAACCCCATAAAGTATACTGTAGCTTGCTTACCCAATCATGATGATTTTTCGACATTTTTTTAATATCTTCTTAATGTTCTTATTTGCAGCTTCCACTGCCCAATTAGCTTATGGTTAATATGATGAAGACTTATCATGTTCAATTCCATATTTTTCTAATAGTGTCTTTACTTTTACTAGGGACTGAACTCCATTATTTGTCACTATTTGATGGGGGATTCCAAAATCAAATTCTTATAAGAATCTGCTACAAACGATCTTGAGAAATAGTCCACTGCCACCATTGTGAATTCATGTCCATTAGAAGCAGGTGGTGAAATTTTACTGATGATATCTATTCTCCAAGCTACAAATGGCCATAGTGAAATAGAAGGATGTAATTTTGAAGGTGGGATGTGACTCAGGTCTCCATGAATTTTGAATTTACAGCACCTTTTCACAAAAGAATTACAATCTTTTTCCATTATTGTCCAAAAGAATTATTTTATGAGAATCCTCTTAGCTAGTGCTTTTTCGCTCATGTGAGTACTGCAAACCCCTTCGTGGATCTGTTCCATAATCTTTTCAGCTTCTTTCCATAGTACACATCTTAATAATACCCCATTGGATATTTTCTTGTACAACTAACTGTCTGAGACTACAAATTGTAATGCCAAACGTTGTATAGCTCTTCTATCATCTCTAGTAGCTGAGTCAGGATAAACCTTTTCCTTATTCACTGCAAGACATTGTGAAACCATGGTGTAGACGCTCAACTTTTTCCCTAAAAAATAGACTCTATGATGATAACTTGTACTGCTAAAAAGAGGTTGAAGCATCCAGGGAACTTGATCTCGAAACAATGATCCGAGTCTAGAAAGAGCAACCCTTAGTGCCTTTTTCACTTTTTTGGCAAAACAAGACCCAAAAGCACATCTCGAGCTCGCCCGAGAGGCGCCTTGGTGTCATACGGCACTCTGTGCATCACCCGAACCGATTTCATAAAATTAGGGGATCTGTTGGTGGGGCCCACTTGTGGGGCCCATTAAGGATCCTTAGGGGGCCCATTAGTGGTGATGATGTTTCTGGTGATAGAATGAGTTTGGAATGTCCGATTGGTCTGATTCTTGAACTAGGTATCCTAAGTTAAGAAATTGGATCCATTGGGTTGTTTTCATGTTTTTAAGGTTCGAGTCGAAACGGAGCTCGAAAATGGTTCCCGGGATCACAAAAATGAATTTTCATGTCTAATATTGACATACAAAGGATCTGAACTGATTTCGTGAAAAATCAAAAACTAAATCGTCTATGGGGCCCACCTGCCACATGTACGATGAACAATGTCGATGAATAGTGCCGACTTTCACCATTTGCCTATAAATACCACATTAACTCTAGGGTTAGGGGTTGGCAAAAATTTGTAGTGAAAACGTTGGAACAAAAACATCAAAACAACATTCAAACATCAAAAATCTAAATCAAAAATCATAAAAATCCAAACAACAAAACACATCCTTCAATCAACTTCTCCATCAAAATCTTTCAAGATTTCATTAGATTGAGAGAGAGATAAGAGAACCATTGAAGAGACAGTGTGTAAGAGAGTCAGAAATCTTTCTGGGAACCTAAGATCAACAACTCAGAATCGAATCATAAGGAGGAGATCAAGTGTTCTTGGGTGTTCTTCAACAAACTCCAACCAATTCAACATCTTTCTTGAAAATCAGGTAATGAGAGTCTAAACTCTACTTTTTTATGCTTTTCAGTTAATTTTATACTTTAGTGTTCTAAGAAATCAAGTTTTTACAAGAGGAACATGTAAAAACTTGATTTTACCACAAGCTGCCTTCATTTTTGGGAAATGAAGGCGTCACCAGCAACAAGGAAGGCGCCAGCCCAGTGTTAAAGGCGTCAGCCCTCCTAGGATGGCTGGCGCCTTCTTGGCTGGGAGCCTAGAAATGAGGCCAGCTTGCTCTGGTGCTCTTCTGTTGTCATTCTTTTGATGATTATAGACTCCGTTTACCTTGAAAGGGAACTCGATTCACTTCCAATGGTGTTTGTTTACAAGTTCCACAAGAAAAATGACTTAAAAAACATCAAATCTGTAACGCCCTGACTCCAACCACCAGAGGAATTGTCCGCTTTGGATCAAGCCAGCACCATCCCATACTATATCGGCATGACCCGCAGGTAAAATGGAAAACTTTCCAAGAGGTCACCCATCTTAGGATTTCTGTCAAATGAGCACGATTAACAATAGAGTTTTTATTAACACTGGAGTTCTTCTAACTCTCCAGCCATTCCACCAACAGGCATCTTTGATGATTAATTACCCCCTTTTTGATATATGATCTGATTCATTCCTGTGTTCGACATTCCACCACCCTGGCTAGCTTGCCATCCTAGAAGCTTGCCGGGAGCCCTACTCTACCCGCCCTCTTAGGATCACTTTACCGAATCGGGATGTCACAAAATCGTACTTAGATTCTGTGATCAAAGTGGGTTGAAGCTTAAGGGTAAAAAACCCACATTTGATCTGGATGAGTACGTTAGCTATTCCAATGTACATTTCTTGCTGGGATTTGTGAATTGTATTCATCTACAAGATGAATATTGTGATCATGAGCTTGAAGTAGCATTAGAATCATTATATTTCATTTTCTAGCATTTATTTTATGTCCATTTAATATTTGTTCTTCATATTACTATAATTATGTATTAATTATCTAACATTCTAACAATCCTAACCCTACTGACATCAACTAACATTCTGACCTTATATTATTTTAATGTTTATTGTTTATTTTATGATTATTTATCAACTAATGAACTAATCTTTGAGTTTTGGTGATTTCTAATTAGTATATGCATAAATCATGATGCATGAATGTTTGTTATTGATTTATTTGATCATTGCATGCGATTACTATTTTGAGTTCAGTAGGTTTTATTAAAAAAAATGTTTGTAATTTATTATTTTCTAGGTTTGTAATATCTATGTAATTTGATTGAGAATTTAAATGAATTCTCATTTTAATCGGTTTGTAATAGATTAGATATAATTTCGATTGATTCTATTTAAGTTTATTGATGATGATTTGTATTAATTAAGAAGAAATCGGGAATACGTAAGGGATGTATGGGTAGAATGTATTTTAATAGGAGATGGTTTGTAATCTTTTCTCCTCCCTCCTTCTTCATGGATGTTTTACTTTTATGTTTGATGAATGTTTAGACGATGGTAAGTTGTATGTTTGACATAGTTTTCAAAAGTTGTATAAAATGATTTTTCATCTCAATTAAAATTAATGATGTAATTAATAAATAATAAATATTCGAACAACTAGGAGGCCATTTTTAGATCGGGCAGAATGGGTGCCTAATATCTTCCCATTTTCGTACCCAACTCCCAGACTCACTCTAGTTAACACCAAATTAGTTAATTCCATTGAATTAATTAATTCGAGGATTTTCCCTAATTTAGTAAAATAGGGTGGCGACTCAAAACAAATTTTCAAAACCTTACCAAAGTAAGGGAACCCTTTCTGAGGATTAAAATGGGGTTGAAAAATATTTTTCTGAATTAAAAAGAATCAAACCCGTTCAATTCGATTTACTTGGAGACACTCTCAAGAAAACCATGAGACGAGTGTGAAAGCCAAGTTGTCCTCACATGGCTGATCTTTTTCCTCTATATCCATAATCCTTTTCTCTTTCATAACTAGGGATGCTTCCCAAAGACATCATAAACAGCTTCTTAAGCATAACTAAAATCTCTTCCCAAGTAAAATTTGCTAAAGTGTCTAGTACTTAGTTGTTCACTCTGCTTGTGTGGTTTGGGCTCGGTCTTCTTTATAACCATTTTCTTGGCAAAAATTCTTCATCCTGCCAAGTGTCATCTACTTGTTCTTTTCTCTCGAATTCGCCCTTAGCCTTGTCATCTTCTATTACCAGTTGCACCTTACCTTTGTCCAAGCGTAAGAGCTTCTTTGGGGTAGCTTTCACTATCTTTTTTTACCATCTTCTCAATATTAGAAACAGGAATACTAGTTTCAGTCACACTATTGAAAGAGGTAGAGGCTAAAACTTATAAATCTACTTGAATTGGAATGTTCTCAATCTAAATGTGGGAACCCAAAGAGCTAGTAGATACTTAATCAAGCAAGTCAGAGGGGGTTGTAGTCACTATTAGAAAGAACTCGTTTGGCTCGTTTTGCTTCTAGCACTTCTTTACGTCCTTTGCCCTTTGGCACTTCGAATGCTAGGATTGAGCCATGATAGAATATAACTATATGGATACAATGAAACAAGTTAAGTGACGCATGAATAAAGCACAACACAATCATAACAAATATATACAAATAAAAGGGAATGGGAGTTGGGAAACACATAATCTCCACCCTTAAATCTCTCACAGACGATTCAAGTTCAAAGGTCTTTCTAAAATCCTAGGACATATTAGTTGGGCCCATAAACCATCGTGGGGTTTTGGACCGACACCTCCCACATTTATTGTTTGAATGCAATAATCATTTAATTATTAAGGTAATCCTAAAAGAAGGAACTAGGGTAAATTACATGAGCTTTTGTCAGGTTTATTAAGTCTTGGGCTCTATAAGCGAGAAGTGATTGTTTCCTCCCATTTGCTTTGGGTCTAAGCAAATAATGATAACAGATTGTGCCAATTCATTTCATATACCCAAAGGTACTTGACTTATGGGCGGTGCATATTAGTAGCAGATTCAAACAGTCGAATAAAGTAAAAAGATCATAATTCCCAATATCACCTGTAGGGTTTAAGGTAGAAAAGAGATTAAGAAGAGATAAATGCATGAATAACATTTATAAGTATAAAAGGTAAACTCAATTTAAAGTTAATAGCATTATTAAGGATTCTTAATAAGTGAACAACTTTTGAAGTAAACTCTCTACTCGAACCCAAAACTGAAAACTAGAGATTCTGGGTTCGATCCCCAATGGAGTCACCGGGCTGAGGACGCGTAGATTTTTCAATGAACGAAAGGAAAGAATCCAATCAAACAAGCTTGTTTGATTTTATTTAATAAATCGATTTTCTTTATTTAACCCATTCGTTAATCCTTGAGAAAAGCTTGTCTTACTTTGGTCAGAGTATCATTTTTTTGGAGTCGCCACCCTTATTAGGAAAAATTCTCGAATTAGTCAATTCTTTGGATTGACTAACTTGATTTTAAACCAAAGACAGGGTTCGGGAATTAGGTACCATATGGGAAGGTGTTAGGCACCCATATCGCTCGGTTAAACTAGCCTCCTCACTATCCATTGATTCACAATGGCTTAATAATGCATTTAACTAAAATTGAGATGAAAAATATTTTTTATGCAATTTTTTAAAAATATGCAATCAAGCATTTTAATGAAACATAAAACACAAAAGCAAACATCCAAAGAAGGGGGGTGACGAGGAAAGAATACAAACCACACCTAAAATACATTTCTACCCAATTGCCCTCCAAATTTCCTAAACCCATAATTATTACAAATAAGCATTAAGTTCTCTTACATTTTGCTATAATATAACATTAAAGCAAACCAAAATAAAGACATCCATGTAATACAAACACAATATAAGCATTATTCATATAAACAAAATCATACATCAACCATCATTAAACATTCATTCATTCACATAATGGATGTATGATGCATGTTCATATTACAAAATTGATGTATAAAGGTTTAGTGGACAATAATCATAATACATTAAGTTAAAAAGCATAAAATTAAGAGACAGAATAATAAAAGTGCTTAAAAGTAAAGAATAATAATTAAAAGGTTTGAAAAGTTTGAACAAGATTTAAGTTCATGGCCTTAATATTCATCATGCATGATGAACAAATACACCAATCACTACTCTTAATCTTATTTTTCATTATTTATTTGATCCATTTGCGGACAAAAATGCATCCCAAACCACTTAAGGTTGGAGCTTTGCCATTGGATGTCCGAATCGGGTCCATTTTATTGATTATTGATGTTCTGAACCTCTAAACTGAAGGGGGAATTGGCATGCACCACAAGGGTGTGGCATATGCCACACATTGTGGCGTCGAGCCCTTCCCATATCAGGAAGGTTTCAAGTAAGAATAGAGTCAAACAGGAGGTTCTAGATTGAAGTGGCGCGAGCCACAAGCTTGCAATGCATGCCACACATAGTGGCTTGCACCACTACCATAGGTTGTGTGCCATAGAGGCACAGAGGACCCCCTTTGGTTGATCCCGAGTTTCCCTCACAACCAGACTCGAAGAATGGTGTTAAAACACCAAAAAGATGAAGGATTAAGTTAAGGGCTCTCAGGTATTAACCTTTGGCTATTTCTTTAAAGTTTTATTCAAGAATGGATAAAGAGACCCAAATGCTAGGTTCTTGACCCAATAATCCGATATTGAGATTTAATGGATGTGTTTCTGGGATTTCTAATAGATCCTTTAGGGTTTTAATGATTAAAAATCAATGAATCTCAACTTAGAGCAAACCGAAACACTTGTTTTCTTTTATTTCTAGGTTGAGTTTTAAAAAATCAAGAGTTTCCCCAAGTGTCTAAGAAAATCCTCCCTTAGGCACACCTCCTAATGCCTATTTATAGGTGAATGGGAGCATGTGGCTCTATTTTAGGGTGGACGTGGTAAAATGCCACTGGTGGGCCCTAAAATAAGGTCGGTGCACTAAGAAGGGCGTTAGGTGGGCCCAACATGCTTCTCCGGCCTGATTTCATCGCGAAATGCTCAATAAATCAAGAAAGTAAAAATGGTTAAACACATGTATAATCTCAGTCGCAAACCATTGGTCTGAGAATCGGGACGATAGGGAATCTCGATCTAAACTTATGTGAAAAACAGTTTATCATCACTAAGCTTTTAGGGGCAAAATTTGAGCATCTATAGTACCCTTGTATTTTTTGAAATACACTAAAATTTTTGTGTATTTTGCCTCCATTAATTAAATTATATATTGCTCTTCTGGTCACATTTTGTTTTTGGTGTTAATTTTCAATAAAAAGATGAAATTATCTTCATCTTCTACATCTCAACTCTCTTCTTATTTCATCTCAGCTCTCTAAAATTATAAGTTAGAAACGATACTGCTAATGTAAGTCAGTCAACCAATATCTCAATCTCTTAGCTTTTTTTTTTCTCCTTTTCCTATTTTCATTACAAATCTAAGCCCACTCTTAAACAACTAGATGATCAGTTTCTCTTTTTAGAAATTTTGGAATTGTAATTTTTATTTTTGAGAATTTTTGTTTACACCAATTTCTAGTTTTTTTCTATCAAATGTTTAATTTGAATATTTTGATTATGCGTATATACAAGAGTAAGTTCTCAAAATGTAATTAGGAGATGAGAATAAAAAGAGCTAGGAGCTTCCATATACAAAACAGCTTCACCAATTAGACAATTCTCAAAATTGATGATTAAACAAAATAGAAATGACTTGTAGAATTAGGAAAAAAAAAAAAGCAGAGAACTTAAGAGCTCAAAATTGACGATTAAACAAATAGAAATAATTTATATTATTGGAAAAAAAACAGAGAACTTAAGATTTAATAAGGTGCTTTTAGGTTTTAAAATATGGACATTCTAGTCTTTTTATATGATAATTAACAGAAAAATGAAAAAACTAGATAGAATTATACAAGAGTTTAACGGAATCAAAAATTGGGGAAAACATAGTGTATTTTTTAAAAAATGCTAGAGTGAGTTGATTAATTTTGGCAAAACCCAGGACAAAATCTTAATTTTCCCTTTAAATTTTTGTGTTTAATATGAAAAAAAAATGAAGAATTCAATTCGTAGAATTCCAAATGAATTCTACAAATTTAAACAACTCAAAACTTTATGACAAAACTCTCTTTCGTCCTAGCCTTCTAAAAATATGATGCCGAGGATATTTTTAAAATAAAAACAAATGAATTTTCAATTTTTGAATTTATTTTATACAGAAAAAATTCATTTACAAATGAATTCTATCTAGAATTTATTTATGAATGAATTCCACATTTTGAGTTCATTTGTATTAAATTGAGTATTAATTTCAAAATTGAAAAAACAAGAGTTATAGCCTTTGAATGCATGTTTGAGATTCTGCTTAGTGTTTTATGATTTTAATTGGGTGATAAGTTTTATTTTTATAGTATTATTAATATAGTTTTATTTGGATTTTTAATTACTTTAATTAATTTTTATTTGTGCTATTATTTAATTTTAATTTTTTTCCTCTATTGTTTTGATTTCGTTTTGGAAGGTTTTTGTAGGGTTTTAATTAGGAAATTGTCAATTATCAAATATAGAGATGAATGGGGACCACAAAGCTAATTACCTAATTTGAATTCATCCTATTTGATTAACTTGGACTCCTAAGTGGGAAGAAATATAAGACTTAATTATTTCCTATTGTAATTTTATTTTTTCATCGACAAGTTAGGTGATTTTTCTAATTAGACTCGAAGACAACTTAAGAAGTCTATATGAAGAGGGATCTCTATAATCATTCGAGATTTATTCAACATTCATAATTCGGTATTATTATTCAATTCTCTAAACCGTTCTCTCCCTACAAGGCTTCAAGCAATTCAAGTCAAGTGTCAACTAATTTTTATTCTTAAACTCTTCTTATTTTATTTTTAATATTCATAATGTTTATGAAAATATATACAAGTTTTGTTGGATTTAATTTAATTACTATGTTAAATTAAATTTCTATTACTAGAGATTTGATATAACTTAATTTGATTTTCAATTTATAAAGTTAGATTTGATTTTCTTTGTTCATGATAAAATTTATTATTGTGCTTAATGGTTCTAAGCATAGTTTCTCCCTTGAATTGATTTATTCCATTAATTACTATAGTAGGAAAGGTTTTAATATAAAAAGGATAATAAATTTTATGAGAATAACATTTGATGCAAGAGCTATATAGTTTGACTCAATAGAGTCTTTCATAATTATTTAATTTGTGTTTGGTTATACTATTGAGAGATAGGTAATTGAATTTGATTAAAATAACTACTAATACATCAAGAGAGCTTGTTAGTGACTTTAGAGATTTCTTTTATCTTGAAAAATTAAAATTGATTATCGAACTAATAAAATAAATAGGATAGAACTAAATGAAGTCAAATTCCCTACTAGCCTTTATCCATTGAATTTTCTCTATGATCACTTGTTTGAATTCTCTTAAGTTTAATCTTTTATTTTATTTCTTTTCTTTTAATTTTCTTAAACAATTTCTTTTAATATCATTTAAATAATAGTAAGTTAAAAAATTTTTGGCACTTGGTAAATAATTCTCATGCGAACGATACTCTGCTTATTTTTTAATACTTGTTATGATTTCATGCACTCGTGAAATTGCCCATCAAGTTTTTGTGAGGATTGACATTCCAAATATTAACACCTATTAACCTATTATGAATTTAGATATTTTTTATTATTGTAATTTATTTTATTTTGTTTATTGATTGAAATTTTGTTTGTAGTATTTATATTTTTTTTTCTTTATTTTATCAAATTTTATTTTTGTTATTTTCTTATGAAGTATTTTGAGATATTTTATCAACAAGTTTTAACCGTTTTAGTTAGCAACACTTGATTCATTTTATGCCAGTTAGGCAAGATTTAATAATTTGGTAGAAAGATGTTCTTATAATAATCTTACAATCAATATCTCACTTGCTTATTCTACCATGGATTAAATGATCCAATAAGAAGTTGGATAGATATTAGAGCTTTAGCAACTACTATTCACCTTCTGATATGAAAAATAGCCATGAAGATGTACTTTGCCTGTTAAATCACGTGGCAGATTTTGACTACAATTAGCATTGAGATCCTTCACTGTAGGGTTAAAATCACCACTACCCTTCAAATTTTGGGCATAAAGAAGAGAAGAATAACAATTTTGAGGATTTGATTACCGCCCTTTTTATGTCTCAAATGGAACTTTATGAGTCTCAATTGAAATTTATGAATGAACCTTAAGAGATTTTTAGGATTCAATAAGTGTCGATAAAGAATTTGGAGGTACAACTAGGGCTATTGGCAATAGTGACAGTTAATATATCTCAAGATAAGGAACTCAAGTTAGATTTTGAGGAAACCTTATGGGAAGTTGTGCTTTTAGAAGAAGTAAAGCCTAATGTGAAGAATAGAACTTCTTTGAAGATGGATTAAATCACACATTGCTTTCAAACTATGGTCAATTGGTGGAAATTTTGTGCATAGACTGAAGAAACTATAAAAATTGAATGATGTAGATTTAGGTTTCAATTGAGATTTATGATCTATTTTGAATGCTAAATTAATTGAAGGTAATTAAGACTTAGATTGTAAGTCTATTATGGATTTTATGAATCAAACAAAAAGAATGATTAATTGATAATTTTAAGCTACTAATTATGTCAATAAAATGTTGCTTAATGATTGAAAACCCTTGCCCTATAGATTTATCACATGATTAATGAGATCATTTAAATTGACGACCAAATCAGGGCTTAAAACAGGGCTTAAAACTGAGTTTGTACTGAAAAATTAGTAACTAAACATTAGGTTGATATTTGAATATGGTTTTAGATATATTATGCTTTAGAATATCCATTTTTATGATAGAAAATATTTAAGGTCCTAATGTGCATGAACTATTGGACATAATTGGTAGTTTTGAAGTTGTTTCCTACAAGGTCAGTGCAGGGGCAACAAGAATGATTTGTTTTGGACTTGACCTTGGATGGACAACTAGCACTATATGTTAGGTAGCATATGGAGTTTTAGTGATTTTTCGTGAGTTATGAAGAATTTTATTTGGAGAGGTTTTTGTAGGTTATCAATGTCATAGAATAATGTATAAATATATTTACAGAAGTCAAGGCGCAAAGCAAATTACATGAACATTGAATGCTATAAATGGACTACAGTTGAATTTTAAAATGAGACAAGAATGAGTTATGATTCAACAGTGAAATAAACTATGAATGAGCTATGACTAGGGATGAAAGTGAGACAGGTATTTGAGGGTACTCGCTCCGGTCTAATCTGTTTAATAAGGATACATATACTTACAAATGGGTTTGAGATTGACACGGATAGTGAAATTACTACCCGCAATTAATAAGTGTAGAGTATGAACATAAGACTCTAAGTACTCGCTATAATAAACAAGTTTGGCCATGTTACCCTCAGATATCCTACCTATTTATTAGTAAAAATATATTTTAAATAAGTTCATATTTGAATAGTTTAAAATTTGTAGATACCCTATCCATTTAAGAAATACTTTAAACGCGTTTTGAACATATGCGGATAATAAAATTTTAAATGGGTTTGGATACAAGTACTTCAATAGATATTTAAATGGATTAGAGACATATACATATAGTAAAATTTTAAATGGATACAGATATGGGTAGATGAAAATTCGTGGGTACACATCCCGTTTCCATCCGTAGCTATGATTGAGTTGTGGATGAACTATGATTGTGTTACAAATGAACTATACCTTGATTGATGATGATATGAGATGATACTACAATGAATGCTATGCCATTTTGCATAATGATATGTTATGATGGGGTTGGACTAAAGTATGAACTTGTAATCTGAAGGTCGAATGCATATATTGGCCCTGTACTTGCACAAAACAAATCTTTTGGTCACCTCAACTTTCAAAATGATCTTTTGGTCCCCTAAAGTTATTCTTTTGTAATTTATGCATGTTTGGCCGTGAAACAAATTGGGGCATAATATACACTCGCCAAATTAACAAGTTAGGTCTGCTAGGATTGCATGATGTGGCAGCCACATTGTAATACCCTGAAATTTTTATTTCGAAACATTTCCATTTAAATTTAAATTGTAAATTATTAGCCAATAATATTACGCCACGTAATATTATGGGATCGAAAATCATTTTGGTTCGCCCAAAAATTTATTGAATAACCGTCAATCGAATAAAATCGGATCAATATTTTTTTAATTGGACCGAATTAATTTAAATTAGACCCGAATCGGATATTTTTGAAAAACACTGTGCGTCACTATTTTTTTCTCCCCGGCAACTTACCTTGGACGGTTTGTTTTTACTTAAT